>CAHIKZ030001267.1:525000-552500 GCA_903632075.3 Acanthosepion pharaonis | reverse complement strand
GAGGCGACAGACTGTTTCATGCTAGATGCAATCATCAGGCCACCTATATATATATATATATATATATATATATATATATATAGTCATCCAAAGATAGACTGTTTCGCTATATTACATCTCCTCATCGTGGCTAGACGTCCGAATGCTTCAAGCTGGGATCGAAACCTGAATGGTTTGACATCAGAAAAATATGCGTCCTCCGACAGGTAAATGTTGTTAATACTGTTTATTATAAACAGAGCATTTACTTAAATATTTGTATCTATTAAAAAAAAAAGAATGTATGAACATAAAAATGTCTTAAAATAATTTTCGGACTTTGTCCATTTTATAATGTGTGACGTCATTTATTTACATTTGGATACGCATCGATCAGATATGAATGTACGTGAGAAAATCATGAAAAATTGTAGTTTAGAAACAGTAAAATCCACGTTACTAACGGAAACGCTCCTCTGTGGCCAAATCGGTAAAAGCACGTCAGGCTATCTGACGGTTCCATATAGGATACAGGTTTGATTCCTGACAGAGGACACATAATTTCTATGAAAATGTCTCGGACATTCACGCCGGTAAATGTTGTTAATACTGTTTATTATAAACAGAGCATTTGCTTAAATATTTGTACCTATAAATAAAGAATGTATAAACATAAAAATGTGTCTTTATATATATATATATATATATATATATATATATATATATATCAAGTACGTGGTGCAGTTCAATTTACATTACATGAATCACTAATACAAAAACGGATCTAGAAGTTAATGATATAAATGGCGAGAATACATCGTCGCAAACAAATTTGATAAAGTACATTAACCCCGAACGTGTATATGAATGTTATGATACCGGAATTTATAAACAGGGATCATAACATTCATATACAGGTTCGGGGTTAATGTACTTTTTAAATTTGTTTGCGACGATGTATTCTCGCCATTTATATATTAACTTCATATCCGTTTTTGTATTAGTGATCATGTAATATATATATATATATATATATATATATATATATATATATATATATATATATATATATATATATCTTAAGGAATGGGATCATAATTTATTGTTAAAATAGGATACAAAATATCACATGTGTAAAATTTAAGGCGATTTCGTCCGACACTTCTTCCCAGATATAATCGTCGGTAGAATAAAACAAAGTAGTTGATAAGAAAAATGTTTTACCAACAACCGATATTAAGATTTAAATTACCGAACTAGAGGATGAAATAGGGAAAAAAAATAATATTCTTCCGAGTACGGTGACTGATTTGCCGTATATGAAAAACTTATGTTTCAACTCCCGTTGTCTACACCGGGCAGGACGTTGAATATAAATAGTAACAGGCTCCATTATGTCTAAATAACGTCTGATCAGTGCCCTGTGCAAGACAGAAAAGAACTCAGAGGAATAATTCGTCCTGAAAGCAACAGAATTTAATAAATTCTCACCGATAGCTGAGTCATGATTCTTCAAAAACCCGGATGTAACAGGCTCTTGTCTACGCACTTCGCCCGGGACATGCTGCGCGATCCTAACCTCTAACCTTTGAATGGTCTTGCCCACATAGTCGATTTCACATTGGCATTTGTATTGATGTATAACTAAACTTTGTTGTTTGGCAGGCAAGACATCCTTACGACATGAGGAGACACCCCTTGTGGTTGAAAAAAATCTCCGGTCTATTACGGCATTGATACACCGTTTGATGGAATTAGAATTTTTGTCGGTGTATGTTTGATTAACGGAACCAAGTCTCACATATACAGGACATTTAGAGGAACCATATTTCTTAACTTCATTGAACTTAGCAATTTTTTGCTCAATGGCAGATGTAACGACATATTTAGGGTAACCATTCATTATAAACAGCTGTTTAATTTTCTTTAACTCAGCGTCAAGTCTACACTCAGAACCACATCAAAGCAGAATGATTATGGTTACTGTTAAGATTAATTTTCCTAGTCCTGGGAGTAAAAGAGTCCCAAGTTAGGTAAAGCCCAGAAAAAATGAGTTTACGATAGACACTGGTAAGAACGCCCAAAGATGTTCTTTCTACCAAGGAAAGGAAGCTGATTAATGGCTTCTACCTCCAGTGTATATTTTAAAGAAGGATAGAGATTATTAAGCTATGAAAATAATATTTCCGCTTTAGTACGAGAGGGAAACGACGATGAACGTGACATCAACAATGCAGAAGTAACAGTAAGTCTTATTACTCCTATGGAAACGAAAAGCCGTTTCGAATGAAAGCCAACAAAAATGTTAGCGAATAGAGGACCCGATGGACTGCCCATTGCAATTCCATCTATCTGTTGATACATGCAATTGTCAAAGGAGATAGTAGCCTTCTGCATGAACTCAACAAAAACAATCTCAGGGAAAGGTGGAGGCTTTGCTGGGACACGATACCAAAAAATCAGTAAAAATCTTCTATTGTTTTATTAAGGGGAACATTTGTGAACAAACTAGTCTTATCAAATTACACGAAAATCTTACTGTTGGAATAAGGTTTCAATTTAGGCATGTAATCACAAACTGAAACGAGTCCGGCACAGAATTTTTTTTTTTAAGCATTTCACCCCAAGCAAGGCGGGAAGCCACTAGGACGCAAGTGGTTACAGAAAATATAGAGCGAGATCAGATAAGGATGAGGAGAAGGGTAGATCAAGGCAACTGGAGAAGTCGATTGACATTACATTTGAATAGCTGGAGATTATAGCTTTCAGGGAAACAGGAATAGGGAAGGCAGTTCCACATGTGAGAGGTGCGAGACATGAAGCTATTGGGGTAGAAGAGACGGCTACATTTAGGAGTTTCGACAGTGAAGGTGTGAGAGCGGGATGCCAGCCTCGTAGGGCGCTTGAACTCATGACGTCTGGGAACCAGCGAATGCAGCTCCTCGGAGCAATTACCATTACGAACAGAATAATAAAATAGGTTAGAGATCATCATTAAGCTACCTAGACAAATTGTGTTGGGCTGAGCACAGCATAGACAAAGTAGGCTTGAGTGGACCGTCCTGTTTATGAATTTTCGGTAGCCAATACATCCGAGGACGTTAGGGAATTACAAGACGAATATTATTATAAATTACTTTAGATAGAGAACTTCTTTTTTGAAGTTCTAGCAATCTCTTCTCTAGTCGAATGTTAGTTTTTAAAGTGTCATCCTAGGCTCCGAATTTTACTACTGTCACCTAAAATGGACAACATTTTATTGACGTAGTCGGAGTAATTTAATATTACAACACCCACATCTTTCTCAGGCTATTAGAATACATCTTTAGTCCAAATTATATATATAATCAAAAAATGGATTTTTTTTATTATTTCGATAGTTGAGTAGTTGAACAGTCGTTTATTTCCCTCTACAGGCGTGAATATTCAAAATGACCTCCGGACTGGTTTTCAAATCCCTCTTTCATACGTATGCGCACACATACATTGTACTGACCTATATATGTCTTTCTCAGGCGTATTAAAACAGTGTCCAATGTTATATAACAGATCTAAATGTAATATAGACCTGTTATATAACATTGATACATAATATCCTACATCAATAACACGATTCAAGGTTTCATACTAACGTGCAATCTTCAGGTGCGTAATACTCACTGACTGTTACAGCGTTACGAAATTCGCGTCCACATTGTAATAAATTGCAAATTATTTTAAATATTTTTTAATATATATATATATATATATATATATATATATGTATCTATCTATCTATCTATCTATCTATCTATATATATATATATATATGTGTGTGTGTGTGTGTACATGTGTATATATATATATATATATATATATATATATATATATATATATATATATTTATATTTGGATTGATGTGAGTTTGTGACCCAGAGTTTCGCGCTTTTGCGATCGTCACCGTGAAACCCAGGATCACAAACTCACATCTATCCAACCAAATATGTTAGCTCTATCTCTGATATTGAGCGCTTTCTAATAAGTACCGCGCATATATATTTATAATTATATATATATATATATATATATATATATATATATTTATATACACACACTTTTCACACACACACACACACACATATATATATATATATATATATTAATTGGTTTCACTCCAGGGGAGACAGTAAAGCCACTAAGACAGAAGGGCTTACAGTGTGTGGAAGATTTAGGAACAGAAACATCAATAATGAGCGGGAAGTGAAAAGAGTAATCAGAAGGACAGTTGAGGCCGATGCTGTATTTAAAATTTTGCAGATTAAAGTTACCTGAAAAGCATAGTTCCGAAAAGGAGTTCCACAAGCGAGAAGTGCGAGAAAAGCAATTGTTATATAGAATTAACGGTTACATTTAGCCAGCTCAACTGTAAATTGATGAGATCTTGGTGAGTACTGCACTTGAATTTAAAAAAAAAAACGTCCGTGTACCTTAGTGATGGCCTCATCAGAAAAATCCCAGTGAAAGTATTTAGAGAAAAAATATAGATGTAATCTTACTGGAGTTGAGCCGCCAGATCATGACCAAATATATTGCTGATTCTTCTTTGGATTTTATCAAGGTACTAATGGTAAATAGCAGGGCCACCGAATGAAATCAATATTCTAAGCACACAGACTATATATATATATATGTGTGTGTGTGTGTGTGTGTGTGTGTGTGTGTGTGGAGGCACGTTGGGGAGTGGATAGCAGATTGAATTGAGGAATTTTCTTCTTTCTTTAGGCATGTGTAATTAGCAGGACAGACTGGGTTCTAAAGCAACTGGTCTAGGAGAGGGTTGTGTGAGCGTTTTCTTGTAGGGTGAATATAACCCGGAACCTACATTTTAACTTGAAAAGGGGTCGTCTTATACGCCTTGTCGTCTTGTATGACAGCATATACAGTCATTATTTCTTTTTAAATTTTCTTGACCATTGATAAATTTTGACCAAACAAAATTCTTAATGGATCATATATATATATATATATATATATATATATATATATATATATGTTACGAAGAACTTGGTAAACCGAATGGGTAATTCAAGGATGAAATCCTGACAGTCAATGTTTCTTTTTAATTTTTTAAGTTACCATTTGACCATACAAAGGACTCCAATCAACGAAATAATGTTTTTGACCAAAAAAAAAATTTATTGTAATGGTATATAAATGGATCATATATATATATATATATATATATATATATATATATATATATATATATATATATATATATATATATTGAACGTGACTGCAGTTTCTAATTGTAAACCAAGTTTTTTTTTTTGATGAGGTTATATTTTTAAGAATTCGCCATTTTCATCGGGACCAATTCTGTTCACTCTTTGAGAGTCTTTCAATCGATTTTTATGCAATACCCCGAAAATATAATTTTTATTATTGTCTTTGACGATCTCATCTTTAGAAAATAGTTTTAAGAAAATTAAATTCAAAGAGCGTAATTAATATATCAGCTGCTCAGCCAATGCATGTCATCGGTTAGAATTTATTTTGTTAATGACTAAAAATGACTGTGAATAATTAGATATTAGACATGGGTTCAGTTTACCAAAAATAAATAAATAATCGTTACTCCGGTTTATGAAGGTAAAAGGTAAGATAGAAGTCTGGTGTGCGATAATCTCAAAAGGTAGAAATAAGTCCGATTGTACACTTTAGTTTAAAAGGTACGCACAGATACAGTTTAGACTTGGTTTAAAAATAGAGACTTAGGTCTGGTTTTACACTAGATTTAAAAACGTAGACACAAGATGTCGGCATGAAAAGTAACGGAAACAAAAAATTTATTTCAATTCCAACAACAGATTGTTGAAGAGTGTAGCCTTGTATTTCACTAAGTCGGTCCTAAAATAGGTTCGACGTACAAAAACGTTAGAATATAATAAGATAATGACAGAGAGTTCAACCGAAACCGACTAACGGTCGACATCGACTGAAACTCACAGAGCGAACGACTGACGATATTCAGTCACCCCCTCCACACAAAAAAGCATGTTGCCCAATTGAACCCGTATAAAAGGAACCCCGTATACAGGGGGGTCGGTTTTCACCCTCTCCCCTTTGGCGTAGACTCCGGGTTCCTCCCCGCCCGAAGTCGAGCGTTCAACCTAAACAGCTTCGAGAAAAGGAACGACTGACGATATTCAGCCTCCCCAAGGCCAAAAAAAGATGCCCATTGAACCCGAAAAAGTCGGTCAGGGCGAACCTCCCGAACGAGACTCCGCCTTTCGACGTAGCCTCGTTCCTAGCGACTACTACTACTACTACTACTATTATTATAGGTGGGAGTCTATTAACTATAGAATAGGTGTGTTCCAGTATAACATTTTCCCCCTTCAAGGTAATTCCCATCGAGTTTTCCGTTCTTCTCTGCAACGCTTCTCTGCATTTCTGGAAGGATTCTTCTTGGACAGCCTTCAGCTCCGTCGTTACGTCACTCATGCTCTCCATGCCTTCAAAACGGGTCCCCACACCTTGATGATCCTCTTAAGCTTGGGAAAAAAAGAAAAATCACACGAAGCAAGATCATGTGAATTGGAAGGTTGCTTCAGTACGTCGATGTTCTTCACGGCCAGGAACTGCCACATGCCCTGAGAGTTTCGAAATGATCCATTGTCGTGTTGCCATAGCTGCGATTTGTCCTGCCACAACTGATGAATGTGAAAAAAATCGCAATGGTTATAGAAATCTAAGATTACAATTATATATAGATGTTAGTTGATAACACAATCCGCTTATCTCTTTCACCTATAGCTCTCTCAACACACCCAGTCCCGTAGCTTTTTAGACACACACCTCATATATGATTCCCATTTTAATCAAAAAAAGTATTTATAGGTCCCGTTTACATTAAATTAAATAATTATGGGCCCGGTTTAAACTAGAACCAAAAAAGTAGACATACTTCCGGTTTACACTCCTGTCAAGAAGACATACATTGGTTTGTTTTGCACTTCATAAAGAAAGGTTGATACATTGATTCGTTTTTATGGTTTATCAACGCTTTACAGGTTATGTAAAGCCATAAAATATTTTTAGATTCTAAGAATTTTCGCGGGAGATAATAACAAGCAAGAAATTAAAATATGGATATAAAATGGGGGATCAATTTCATAATACTTTAAACTGATCCCTCACTTTTTGAACACGGTTTTTTCTATACATTTATATTCCAGAGAATATTTCATCGATTGATTCGTTTTATACGGATTATCAGCAAACAAGAAATTATAATGTGGATGTAAAGTGGGGGACCAATTCTATATTAGAATCAATATATAAACCGATCCCTCATTTTATGGCTACCATAGTTTCTATACATTTATATTCCAGAGAATGCAAATAAATCTCAAAGACAGGCCTGTGTATCTAATCAGTATTTCATTGAGTGATTGATTCGTTTTTTACGGCTTATCAACAAACAAGAAATTGTAATGTGGATATAAAGTGGGTGACCAATTCTATATTATAATTAATATGTAAACTGATCCCTCATTTTGTAACCACGGTAGTTTCAACACATTTATACTCGAGATAATATAAATAAATGTAAAAATTTGCCTGATTTAGTTTCCTACGACTTTAAACGATTTGCTGGTTATTTAAAGCCAGAAAATAATTTTAGATTGTAAAAATGTTTTGGTTTCTTTTTAGATAATAATTCTTTAGTGATATAAATTTTACTAATTAACCCATAGCTGGGGAAAGAAGAGGTCGATTCATACATACTTATCTGTATAGAAAGAACCCAACGGTAATTGGAACTCGGCTCTTCAAATAATATTTCAGAGACATTATCCATTATATCACCCGCACATCGAAGTTTAAAACACCCTGGTATCCCCAAGCGTCACCCATCTAGGTACTGACCAGGCTTAACGTTGCTTATCTTCGGTTATTGTATGGGATCCGCTGTTTCAACGTGATGTGACGATAAGCCAAGAAGGAAGGCATATGTAATTATTTACACTCGACCAAAGAAAATAAACGTAGGGCCGATATTCACTCGAGATAAATCGGTCGACATTACACAGGTTGGTACTCAATTCTACACGTATCTTGTGTCCCTTTATGGTAGGTGTTTCCTGATTATGCACTCGGTGTATTCCAAGCCTCGGCGAGGGTTGTAGGACAGCTTGACTGATGAGCTTTTCCAAAGGCAAATACAGTGTGCCTTCCAAAATTTGACATAATTTCACAGGTCAATAATTTCGGGCAATTCTTGTTGAGATAAGCTCAATTTTTTACGGAATTTATAGAAACAGATCAAGATTTTATATTTAGTGGAAGGGGACAGTAGTAAGTGCTTATCTCAATGAGAATCTGCCAGTGTGATGGATCGGACGTGGTGGAGATGAAGACCGTTTTCTGATGAAATGGCCGCCACGGTCACCGGACTTGTCCCCGTGTGATTTCTTTTTATGGGGATATGTAAAGGGACTGGTCTATATCCTTCTCTTTCTGCTAGCATTGATGAACTCAAGCAGAGAATCACTTTCGTGCTGGATAATGTTACAGTAGACATGCTACAGCGTGTTTGGCAAGAGCTTAACACGGCACACATCAAGTCGGTAACTTGACGTGTGCCGTGTCACGGGCGGTGCACATTTATGAAATCGGTCCCATAATAAACTTATGATGGTCAATACCTAAAGTCTTCAATTTCACTGAGCTGGACTTAATAGATTTCAAGATAATTGCTTTTAAAATGATGTCAATTTTTTTTTGGGGGGGGGTGCTGATGTGGGGCCAAAGTTGGGACCACAGAAGGAAAACACGGAACACGGATTAGATGTAAGAAAGATATATAAACAACAGGTTACAGAGATAGTGTAAGCGGAGCTTACTATATGTTAGTGTCCAGTACTGGTAGTCGTACGCGGCTCTCACTGTCTCTCTGTGTTTCTCTAGAGTGTTGTGTCGCATACTTAATATAGACCTGGAAGAGTCTACTGTGTAGGTAGTTCCGGTCTCACAATAGAGGCACACCCTGTATATCGGATATACTTGTGTTTCAAGGAATTCATTTTGTAAGACATTTGCAGGGCCTTTTCTAAAGGAATTCTTTGCGAAGGGGTCTCTGTTTTTATTTTTATTTTTATTTTGCCTATAAAATCGTTTATTTATTTGTCATTTGTTTATCATTAAAATCTTCGTCCCATATTTTAGCTTTTTCTTCTTTCCCTTTTTGCTTCTCTTTTTATCTTCAACACTTTTCTTTTTCTTTAACATTTTCCGATTTTCCTCCTCTATTTCTGCTTTTTCAGCCTTTTTTTTATCTTTCTTTCTTCCCCTTCTTCTTTGTCTTCTTTTTCATCTTTTTTAACTTTCTTTTCATTAATGTTGTAGCATACCTACGGACGATAATGGGTATGACTCGATTCAGATAAATGCAATAGTAAATACTGTATGTTGGTCTAGACGGTCGAACTCTCTGCCTCTGTGCAGAGAGGAACCCGGACGACGCTCAGCTGAAGGGCAGAGTCTCGTTCGGGGAGGTTGACCAACCCGATCCTGTGTATGCTGGTTTTACGGGCATTTTTTGACCGAGCCTACGGGCTCGGAGAACCCACGTTTAACCCGGCCTTGTGCCACATGCGACCCTCGTAGGTGGGGGTGGCTAAATTTTCTAGACGGTCGAACTCTCTGCCTCTGAGCAAAGAGGAACCCGGACGATGCTCAGCCGAAGGGCAGAGTCCCGTTCGGAGAGGTTGACCAACCCGATCCCGTTTATACGGGTTCTACGGACATTTTTTGGCCGCGCCTACGGGCTCGGAGAACTCACGTTAAACCCGGCCTTGTGCCATATGCAACCCTCGTGGTGGGTAGTGGCTAAATATTATTCAATGATGTAGAATTTTGTTCCTATAACGTCAGATATTAAAATGTTTAAATGGAAATAACAATAGTATGGGCCAAGTATATTTGATAACAAGGTAATTCGCATATTAAAAAAAAATGTGGCGAAATTGTCTTACGGCAAAAATCCTATACGGCAAAGTTTTCTACGGCGAAAATTCCTGAGGCATGTTTTCCCACGACAAAAATGTTTATGGCAAATGTTCGTAGAACCTTCTTCCTAACCTTTTGTTTGAAATAGTGTTAATTTTGTCATTATTTTCCCAACGAGTGGCATGTGCTATGCTTATAAATTGTCACTATTTCTGAATTTGATAGGATGATGTGTTTTCTGTTGCTTAGTGCAATTCGTTGTTTACGAATATGTAGCGCCAATTAGAAGAATAATGACCATCACTAAAATCTACAGGCTTCATTCAATTTAACACTCAGTTTATTTGTGATCACTTCAAAAATATCTAAGATAATTCTTTTTGTCTAGGTTTTCAGTTGGTCCCCTGTTGTAGGAACACAAACACGTAGTGATCACGTGTGGCTTAAACCGGTTTTCCTACCGTGATTCCATACCGGCGATATTTGAGAAAATTACACTATATCTTGCCAAAGTGATATGATTTTGTTTAAGAGAATCACTTTTATACATGTCTTCCCACTGAAATGTTTGAAAAAAGCTTCTTATCAGAAGAGAGTTTGGAAAAGTCGATGATGCTTCTTGTCTCCGTGCTTTTGGCCAATTCATTAGTCGTTTAAAAGATGTCTCTTTTTAATCGTTCCTCATTGTATTCTAAATTGCATTGAAAGCGTCTAGCGGAAATTCTCAACTCTGCGATAAAAATGCGGTTATGATTCCATATGCTAGTGTCTATATACAGTTTACGACGAAATCAGTCGTACACCCATCCATTTTGAATATTTTTAACCATCTCTCAGAATCAAATGCCCGTATAATGCCAGGTTTTTACATTTTCAATACGTACAGAAAAAGAAATACAAAACTCAATTCTCAGAGCAATAGGTCAAATACAATAAATTTGACTGGTGAATTATGCAAAATAGGAAAAAAGAAAATTATTCGTATAGTATGAAAAATAGAAAATATTGTACAATTTTCACAATATCTACAGTCAATAGCATAGCCTCCCATCTTTATAACTTGCTGCAATCGTTTTCTAATTTTTTTCATGAGATTTGAACAAGTCTTTTCTGGGATTTTCTAGCATTCTTCAATGGTTATATGTTCTAATTCCTGAAGGTTTTTTGGGGGGGACGGGTGATTTATTCCAACTTTCAATTCCTGCCATAGATTTCTAATAATAAGATTCAAGTAAGGAATCATTGAACGCCATGGCTGAACTGTAATCTTATTCTTCTCTCAGCCACGCAGTCACTGATTTAGAGGCATTTTTTTAAGATCGTTATCTTGCTAGAAATTAAATCGCCAACCTAGTTGTAGATTTTCATCCAGAATTTTTATATAGTCTGTAGATTTCGTTATTTCTCTTATTGCAATTAATTGTCTAGTCCTCCTTGAGCTATACAACAACCACAACATCATCGACCCGCCCCCATGTTTTAATGCTGTTCTTTGGAAGGAAAGTCTCACCTATCTTGAGACAAATCTTCTGTACATAATTATGTACAAAAAGCACAATTTTTGTTTCATCGCTCTGTAGTACTTATTTCCAAAAGCAATTTTATTTGTCCAAGAACGAGAAACAATGTGACATGGTTTGTGAAGAGGGGTACGTCGTGGTCGGTATCCATACAACTGATTTCTATTTAAACAACGTTGTATTGGGCGAGTATTTACGCTGATACCCATCAACCTTTGGTCGACGTATTTCAAAACAACTCTTGGGTTTATATTAACTTCGCGACAGAGTTTTCGTGCAGTTATCGGTAACAATTTGGGTTTTCTCCCACGCCCAGGTAAATTCTCTGTCGTGCCAAACTGTTTAAACTTCTTTATATCGGACTGTAGCGTAGATTTGGGGATAGCTAACCGGTTTGAAATAGCGCTGTAACTTTTTCCCGAATTGTAAAAGTTAATAATTTTCTGTCTCAAGTCAACACTAAGCTCCTTTGTCTTCCACATCGTTTTGTTAACGTGAGACTAACAATGGTCATACTCTTCGAACCACGTGATGTTCTTTGCTGGAATTGTCACAAATATTCTACTGAATAAATAGTCTAGAAGACTTAACCGATAAAATAATTATGTAAATTACTTACACGAATCAATCAATTTAAAACGATATTTTCTACTTTACGAATAATTTTGTCTTTTCCTATTTTGCATAATTGATATATCTTTGTTGCGTTTAAGTTATTGTTATGAAAGCTGAGTTTTATCTTGCTTTTTTTTCCTGTGCTCATTAACATATAAAAAACCTGGCATCATCCGGGCATTAGTACGTCGTTGTCGGTTTCCATACAAACCTATTTCTATTTAAACAACGTTGTATTGGGCGAGTATTTACGCTGATATCCACATATCCAAACTTTTGGCGTTGTCAAATTGGTTTTATATTAACCTCTCGACACAGTTTTTGTGCAATTCTCAGTGACAATTTGGTTTTTCTTCCACACCCACACAAATTCTCTTTTCTGTCAAACCGTTTGAACGTTCTTATAACGGACTGTAGCGTAGATTTGGGGATAGCTAACCGGTTTGAAATAGCGCTGTAACTTTTTCCCGAATTGTAAAAGTTAATAATTTTCTGTCTCAAGTCAACACTAAGCTCCTTTGTCTTCCACATCGTTTTGTTAACTTAAGACTAACAATGGTCATACTCTTTGAACCACGTGATGTTCTTTGCTGGAATTGTCACAAATATTCTACAAAATAAATAGTCTAGAAGGCTTCACCGATAAAATAATTATGTAAATTACTTACACCATCATTTTTGTAGTGATGTTATAACATGCCTGGTTATAATTTTGAATATATATATATATATATATATATATATATATATATATATATATATATTTTTTTTTTTTGCCCACTTACCATCTTGTTTTATTACGGTATTAATAAAAAAAAAAAGTTTTTTCTTGTTAGTACTCTGTTTTAGATTACTGACGATTGTGTTTGAAAATGTGTCGGTCGAAAGGCGCCTTACATTTTATGTTTTAAACGCAAATACTGTTGTATCTTATGTTTAATATGATCCCATATTTTTTATTCCTCAAATGTCTGATTAGATTTGGCAGTACGTGAAATCTGTTTATATATATATATATATATATATATATATATATATATGTATATATATATATACATAATATCAGGCAACTCGTATTCGTGGATACCCGTCAATTACGGTGGCTAGCCAATCCCTATTGTAGACGCTCGCTCAGGCACACTTGTGGTTTAGACTTCAACTACTCTGAGCAGACCTTAGTTACATTTTCTAGGAGAAAGCGTGTTATCTAGCGGGATTAACAATCTGAACTGGGCCAGTACGCTGAAACCCTCGGTCACGATGACTAGTGACTTCGTCGACAGCTATCCACGGTCCCAAGTGTTCCATTTCTCTCTCTCTCTCTCTCTCTCTCTCTCTATATATATATATATATATATATATATATATATATATATATATATATATTATAAATTAATTGATTTAAAAATATGGTTATTTTCGCTACACAGTTCAACCATGTTTCAAAAATAGAAGCTAAAAACCCCTAATTTAATTTTGCAATTAAATTAAAAGCATTAGTTCCATTTCATCTTCAAGCGAATTTTGGAGTAACTTTTAAAAAATTACTGGGTTTTAAAGACACAGCTAAAATCACGTTTCCATGGTTACAGAATATTCTACTTCAATTGGACAAGGGATGTCTAGGTTTTCCTTATGACAGTATCATTGTATCAGTTAATTCGCTTGAGGATGAAATGGAACTAATACTTTTAATTTAATTTCAAAATTAAATTCGGGGCTTTTAGCTTCTATTTTTGAAACATGGTTAGAACTGTGTAGCGTGAAAAAACCATATTTTTAAATCAATTAATTATAATATTAATGCTCTGTAAATTTACATTGAGCACTATTTTGTAAAAATAAAAATATCTATAAGAACACCGGATTATATATCTTACTGTTCTTTTTTATATATATATATATATATATATATATATATATAGAGAGAGAGAGAGAGGGAGAGAGAGAGAGAGAGAGAGAGAGAGAATTTCAGAATGTTTTAGTGTTAATCTGAAGATAGTCAGAGGATTCGGAAAGCGTTGGACGATTTATCCAGTCAGCATCATGTTGTTTGGAGGGATCGCTAGTGATGGCGACATTATGCCTCCATTCATCTTCCAACAGGGCCTCAAACTCAACCCGGATTCCTACATCAAGTGACTTGAGGAAGTAGTGCAATGCTGGGTCAAGAGGGTAGCTGCTGGAAGAATCTATATCTGTAAACAGGACTCTGCACCATGCTGCACAGGCAGGAGAACCCAGCCATATCTCTAAGACAATTTCTCTTTATATCTGGCCACCTAACTCCCAAGACTACAACCAACTTGATTAATATATGTGGCGGAGCAGTTGAGCGACTGATCAACAAAACTCTTTGTAGCACCAAAGAGGAACTGAAGGAAAAGATTATTGTATCATTCATCAACTTAAACATGGGGACCGCCCAGAAGAGTTGCAGGAGTTTCTGAAGTTCTCTGGAGGCCGTGGTCGAAACCCAATGCGATCCTTTTGAATAAATTAGTATTTCAAGATGTTTTTGTGTAATTTTGCTAAATACATCTGTTGAAATGAGATATCAGTATTATTTTCATTTTTGCATAATTTAGACAAAAAGAAACGAAAATCTTGGTAATCCATATGGATAATCCCAAAGAAGGATAAAATCCGGAGAGCTCAATGTCGAGTCAGAGCGAATAATTTAATTTAAAGAAAAACCAGACCACTTTAAGTTTCCATTAGTTATAATTTATTTCACCAGAGATTTTATTTTTCTCTGGACTTCACTTTCGAGGGTGAAAAAATAAATTTAAAATTTACACTTTTGAAGGGCAGTATTAAGCTTATATAATGTGGCATCGAGGTTGGTGAGATATGGTCGAATTTAGAGAGGCAAAGGAGAGTTTTAAAATTTATTTTTATTACAATACTTAATATTGAGGAGGAGAGAGTAAGGACCAGACATTGATCTATTTAATCGGTCAACTACCCGGAAATGATATGGGAAATAAAGAAAAAAAGAAAAAGGGGAAAAGAAAAAGGGGGAAGTAAAGAGGTAAGAAAGAAGAGATGAATGTATGGTTTTGAAGTAAGGAAAATGCTTGTATAGCTAGATGTTTAGGCTATATAGATAAACACAGATCTTAACGTTTGATGTTAATTTAAATGTTTAAAAACTTGATTTAATGCCTGCTAGCAATTTAAATATTTAACTTCTCCACAATTAAATTAGGGATTTAATATAAGCTGAATATTGTCTTAATAAACAAATATAAAAATAAAAATTTACTAATAGCAATATTTTAATATTGTGATTAACGGTTAAGTTAAATTCTTTATTAGCTAGAGCCTAATTCATCAATTTAAACTGAGGCTATTTTTAGATGAGTAAAATTTCTTAATTAAAGTTTAAGTTTCAAATCAAGATGGAGTAAGATTTGAAGATAATAATAAAAAAAAACTCTGTTTTTACATACACACACCACATATATATTTACGTAAATGCACATACACATATATTCATATACATGTACAATTACTTATATAATCACATACACATGTATCGATACACATGTATCGATACACATCGGTATACACGCACATACATATACAAATATTTACATATACATATTTCCACAAGCATACATCATTAAGTTTTTTCTTAAATTTTACAGTTAACGTTAGATAGTGAATTATGAAGAAAAATATGGAAAAACAAAAATCCGAATATGCAAGTATGCAGTTTTAATGTTGTTTCAATGTCGACGTCAGACGTTTCGGTCTAGTAGACCTTCTTCAGGACATAGTTATTAAAACATAATTAAAATTAGACGATATTCAAGTCAACATGAAAAGACAATAGACATAAGACTAATCAAAAGAGAATAACTGAAATTTTTAAGATCAGCGTTCCGTTTCACAATACGATCACGTCGGTGTCACGTGGGCGATGTTGTGAAAACGTATTCCTAAAATAGAGTATATTTCAAATGAAAAAGAATTTTATTTTAATCTAAAATTTATAAGTACGTTTGTCGAGCATTAATTTTGCCAGAAAAGAGGGAAATATTAAAGAAGCCGGGTCTAGTATTCACCGTGCGTGAGATAGATATTTTGCCTGCCTCATAAATCCGTCTAAGATTTTTATTATGAATATATATTAAAATCTTCACAGAATCAAAATCGAAATTATGATCAGATTTAGTTATGTGTACAACTAAAGCATTGTTTAAATTACGGAGGCGAATATCTCGTTTATGTTCGAAAACACGAGATTTTACGGACCTACATGTTTCACCCACATATTTTAAGTCACAGTTGTTGCATGAGATTTGATAGATGCAAGCATCGGATGTAATATGTTGGTTGCGGGTGTTATTTAATAAATAATATTCGGATTTTTGTTTTTCCATATTTTTCTTCATACTGTCGGATCTATATCCACATATTTGCTTATATAGTGAATTATAAAAATATGTGGATACTAATTTCAAAAGAAAATTTCTCACATTTAACCACCATAGAGAAATTTTCTGCCTGCTATTGGCATTGTTAAAGTTTCGTGGTCCCACATTTTCAACTAGCTTGGAGTTGAGTAACTACATCAAAACAATAGCTGAATCTCCTGCAAGGAAAGTTGGGTGACTGTGTCATAACACAAAAAAGCAATTTCTCGTCAGAGTCCATATTGTAGATTTATAAATCTACCATTAGAAGTGCTTTGATTACTTCCGCTATATCTGATTTTGACCTTCTGCTATTCATTTCGAGTTTCAAAATGCAAAGAAGGATCTATAAGATGAGCGATCCTTAAGAAGATGGGCACGTGGTCGAGTGGTTAGAACTTTCGCATTCTAACAATGAGACTCGGACTCGGGTTCGAATCTCACCATAGTCGATTTGTGAGGAAGGACAAGTCCGAGACTTCCTGGTATTATCGAACTGGAGAGGTTCGATCCCACTTCGATTGGAAAGTGTCTGAAAATTGTACTACGGATTAACCCAAGCCTTGTGAAGGAAGCTGGGTAGACGAAAGTCACAAGTCCTCCTGACCGAGCGTTTGAGCATGCTGGCCTTGTTCAAATTTTTTGAACACGCTAGATAACACGCTATTTTCCAGAAACAGAGGTCTGCTCTGCATAGTTGCAGTATAAACGACATGTCGGCTCTGTGAGTGTTGAACAAACACAAAGGTGCCTGAGCAAGCGTCCGCAACAGGGATACTCGAATACGAGTGGCCAGCTATACATACATAAGTGTTCCTGACTTGGCATCTCGACTTCGATCACCTTCTCACCGACGTGACGTGGCGTTCATGTGTCTACAAATATCTTCATGGCAACTGCTCTTACGAGCTTTTTTTAAAGCGCACTACAAGATTGGCATCTTGATCCCACCTGTTTACTTTTGAAATAGCTAAATGCGACCCCCACTTCTAATCCAACAGTTTCTTTTTTCGCAGTGGTGTGACGAAAGACATGACTTACATCGGAGTTCAAAACGAGCGCGAACGTGTCTTGCCGGCAAAGTAATGACGAAAAGAAACATGGCCGCTATTGATGACGCAATTTATGCGCGCCTATCTCGTCCAAAACGGGGTGGTATTTGCTCACATGTAAATTTTGGCCGTATCAGACTGGCATAAAAAAGCGGGGTACGAGCAGCACGGCGCAGCTCGGGAGTCATTCGGCGGAGTGCGTGTAATAGAGCCGGACGTACGACTTGACAGACCGACAAAGGGGAAGTCGAAGTAGGCGCGACTGAGTTGGTGTCTGTTTCACGACTGCCCGGTGTAACGGCCGAGAAAGGGAATCTCGCAATCCATTTCCTTGAGGCGACCGACGACGAAGGAAGAATAGCTGATCTGCCGGCGAACGGCACACTGCACTTTCTAACCCCACCTCTCGTCACTTTTTTTTTTTTTTGTTTACTACAAGTGGAACACCCTTTCGTTTACTTGCTTCCCTTATAAATAGAATCTTCGTAAATTTAAATACAATGTCAATCGGTATCTTCTGCTATCTTGAATCCCGTTCATATTTTGTCCTTTCCTCAATCCTCATTATCAGCAGACTTTTCTCGCACTTTCACTCCCTGTAAACATGGAGTACTAGTGACCTTCCGGACTTGCTAGCGGTGAACTGTTTAAGAACAAATTTCAGGTGTCCCATAGGTCTCTATCCTTGGCTCTAGTAATTTGGTAATTTCTATCAATGACCTCCCTGAATACATCAGTCCTCTACACCGTATCTCTGTTCATCAAACAACTATGTAATATTGCCTCGATAGTAAATCTGATCGGTTCGATGAAGTCAAACTGGCGGCTGATCTAAAAAAAAAAAACGGGGGCTGCAGTCTTCTGTTAACTCTGGTCAAGGCATGGCTAATTAATTTTAACGTCTCCAAAAGGAAACTTCTCTCTATTAATCATCTAAGAGACCCCTTTCTGCTTCGCATCAACATGGCTGATGCTAACCTCCAAGAAAGTGGCTCTTCGTGCCTTTTCGGGCGAAGATTCTTAGTTGACATGAAGTGGAAAGATTATATTGAATCAATTGTTTTCGTCTGCTGCTAAGAAAGTTCGTTCACTGTAGCGGGCGAGATAACTTTCTTTCCTGGTTCTATCTTCCATATTTATACGTTAAATATTCGTTCATGCCTTGAATAGTTCTGCCACATATGGTCTTGTACTCCTGCTGCATATTTAAAGATTCTTCATATAATCCAAAGACTCAGGAATATTATTGGTCCTGATTTGGCATCTTGGCTTCGGTGAATTTCTCATCGCCGTAATGTATCTTTCTTATGCCTATTGTATTAATACTTTCATGGTAATTGTTCGGATATACTCTCCAATATGGCACCTAGACATTAAGAAGGTAAGCACAGTACCCTATTTGCAGCTCGGCCTAGTGATTTTGCAGTTGAGATAGCAAGATGTAACCGCAAGTTCTATGCTAACAGTTTCTTTTTTCTTAAGTCTCACTTGTGGAACTCTCTTCTGGCTTCATGCTCTCCAACAAAATTTGTTCTTCAAAAATTTATATGTAAAATGGACAAGATTGCTGTTACACACGTTATATATATATATATATGAATATATATATGTGTGTGTGTATATATATATATATATATATATATATATATATATATTACGATAAACGTGCAATCAATTTACAAATTCATGAATTATTCACAAAAAAACATTAACCTTGCATTTGTTTTTGTGTGAATAATTCATGAATATATATATATATATATATATATATATATATATATAGAAAATTTTTAATTTAATTTAAAATTTGTAATTTTTGTTTTTTAACTTCATAGTAAATTTCAAAATTAATCACTTAGAACGATTTCTAATTAAGTCCAATATTAACATTAAGGTGTTAATAAATTGTATACAAATCCGTTGTCAAGTTTGTTTGTTTTTTTTGGGGGAATTCTCATATACTTGTAATTTCATTTGTTATTGTAGATTACGTAATAGTGTTTCCGTATTAATGAGTGGGGATTGATTTTGAAGTTTTAAAACTCTTTATTCTACAATCAACACCATCACTTGACAAGACGCCAGAAGTGCTGAAACAAAATGGCTATTTTTTAGTGATGTTATAACATGTTTATGTTATAAATTTTGAAAAATGATATGTCCCGGAAAGGTATATATATGATCGAAGTAGCTAAGTGGTTTTAGCTACTGTAACCAAGTAGTACGCAGTAGCTGTAATCGAATGGTACTCATCGTAGTCGCAGGTAATAGGTGTAGACCAATAGGATAGCCAATGGCCTAGTCCAATGGGCGTCGTCATAGACTTAAACCCTGTCGTACCTACACATCCGTCTGTATTTATGACAGACACCAGCCAATCATATTTCAGTGAGGGGGAACTCAGATGTATGCATGTTTCATTATATCAAAAGAATACTCTTTGCTCTATACTGTATTGAGCACTATTTTAAGAATAGTGTTTTTGTCTACATCAATCATATACTAGGTTATATATATATATATATATATATATATATATATATATATATATATATATATATAGTTAATTTATTTATGCAAAACTAGGTAATCAGTATGGGTAGACCCAAGGAGGATGATATCTAGAGAGCTCAATGTAAATTCAGAGCAAATATGTTTGAATAAAAACAGACCACTTTAAGGTTCCATGTAATAAGTTATTTCACCACAACCCTTTTAAAGGGCTCTGGATCATCAGACTTTGCTTCCAAAAGTTGAAATGAAGAATGAAAAGAAACTTAAACTTTATATATGATTGGTGCGGTCCGTCAAAAATGTCTTTTGTAAGACGCTAGTTGACGGAGAAGTGTTTTATGGATGACTAGGTTGGAAGCATTAAATTATTCTTAATCAGTATTCTACAGCCAACAAGAAATTTGTGGACTTGAAAGGATTAAAAGTAATATATATATATATATATATATATATATATATATATATATATATATATATATATTTGGTTGATAGACTATCCAACCAAATATGTTAGCTCTATCTCTGATATTGAGCGCTTTCTAATAAGTACCATGCATATAATATGTAAATAATTATACATATATATATATTTATTTATATTTATATACACTTTTCACACACATATATATATATGTGTGTGTGTGTGTGTGTGTGTGTGTGTGTGTGTGTATTTGGACGATGTATAATAGTAACCGAAATAAAAGTGAGCGAGACTTCGCTTGAGGAAACCAGATAGAGAGAGAGAGAGCAGACGCTCTTGGCGAAACGCGTCGTTTTTTTAATTTTCCACTTTGTCTCATTATATATATATATATATATATATATATATATATATATATAGAGAGAGAGAGAGAGAGAGAGAGAGAGAGTGTCGGAAGAGAGCGGAGAGAATGAGAAAGAGTCGAGAAGAGAGGGAGATAAGAATACAATTTCTTTATGAATGTGGAGCAAAAATAAAAGACGTAATGATTGATTGTATCTCGTTGATTGAATGTAAATATTGACGGGAAATATCATCCACCTTCAATAAATAAACAAAAGAGGTAGGACTCTTTTTCATTAATTTCTGGCCTTCGAGTCGATTGAACAAAAATATTGAGACAAGCCCGCGCTTTTCGCAAACGGATGCAAGACAAACAGAGAACCGCTTCTTCTACTCGAGAACAATTTCCGAGTCATCGACAACGGAGCTGATGAGTTATTCAAATAAAGATATTACAGCGAATAAAATTGCAAATGAGATGAAAACTTATTTTCTTCTTATTGCAAGATAATTGATACTGGAAAAAAAGAATAAAAAACGCGTTCGTAAGAAATTGCGCATGCGTGATTTCTGAAAATAATTTTGTTTCGAATTTTGCTTTCATTTCTGTTTCTATTCAACAACTTTTTGTCATGAACACAAAAACAAAAACGGTGACCCTGCATGGAGTAATGATTAGTGAGTTCGTTCCGTAGATAGATAGATAGATAGATAGATAGATAATGAAAAAGACTTAAATAGATATATAGATACATAGATAGATATATAGATAATGAAAAACTGAGATAGATAGATAGATAGACATGAAACAGAATAAGATAGATAGATAGATAATGAAAAAGACTTAAATAGATATATAGATACATACATAGATAATCTAAAACAGACATAGATAGATAGATAGATAGATAGATAGATAGATAATGAAAAAAAACTTAAATAGATATATAGATACATACAGAGATAATGAAAAACTGAGATAGATAGATAGATAGATAGATAGATAGATAGATAGATAATTAAAAATTGAGATAGATAGATATGAAACTGAATAAGATAGATAGACAAATAGATAATGAAAAAAGACTTAAATAAATATATAGATACATACATAGATACATAGATAATGAAAAACAGAGATAGATAGATAGATAGATAGATAGATAGATAGATAGATAGATAGATAGATAGATGCATACATAAGATAGATAGATAGATAGATAGATAGATAGATAGATAGATAGATAGATAGATAGTGATAACGTAAGGTAGATGTGGTATTATTCTCCAATGCCCATAAAATAACGTCATTCGGTCTTGTATTGGGTGGATA
This sequence comes from Acanthosepion pharaonis, assembly GCA_903632075.3. Classification (NCBI taxonomy): domain Eukaryota; kingdom Metazoa; phylum Mollusca; class Cephalopoda; order Sepiida; family Sepiidae; genus Acanthosepion; species Acanthosepion pharaonis. The sequence goes on along the minus strand of CAHIKZ030001267.1, from coordinate 530,304 downwards.
TTTATTTAAAGACATCAAAACCCTTAGACAGGTGGATATTAACAGAATTAGATAGACGGTGGGGGAAATAGAAAAAGATAAATAAATATGAAGACATTAAGATAGATAGATAGATAGATAGATAGATAGATAGATAGATAGATAGATAGATAGATAAGGAAAAGAAGACTTAGTCAGAAAAATAGCTACATAAATACATGCATGCATACATAGTTAATGAAAAAAGAATTAGATAATGAAAAAAAATCAAATAGATATATAGATACATACTTAAAACGGTAGATAATGAAACGTCTGAGATAGATAGATAGATAGATAGATAGATAGATAGACTAGAAAAAAGACTTAAATAGATATATAGATACATACATAAATACATAGTTAATGAAAATGACTGAGATATATAGACAGATAGATCAATAGATAGATAATGAAAAAGACTGAGACAGATAATGAAAAAAAATGAGATAAATAGATAAATGCAGACATATAGATAATGAAAAAAGACTTAAATAGATATATACATACCTACATAGATATATAAACTGTCAATGAAAAAAGACAGATAGACAGATAATTAACGCTCAGAACGATAGATAATTTTGATCAAATAAGAACAATCAAATGTCAGATATATACGCCTGAGTATAACTTGTGTAATGAGTTTGATCCTAACTTAATAAACTGCTCACTACAGTACACCTGGTCGTGAAACACTAATAAGCAAGGTGGGCGTACCGTCAAGTGTTAGAAACTTTGAATCTTACAGGCCTGTTCACTTTTATGGCTTTGTGATCATCCTGAGCCGCTAAAGATATTCCATGTTTATGTCTGTGTCAGAGTGAATTAAAGGAATTGCCGACATTTTGCGAGTAGACACCTGTGCGAAACCAACAGAATCTCGTCAAAGGTAGACAGCTTTAGCGGAAAGGCACAAATGCAGAATCTGTAACTCCAGAGAAACATCTGTGACACATTACAATCCGACCGTCATTAAAACGTGCACGAAGTCAAGTCGGTCCTAAATAATTTTATCTAAGTGTAGTTTTGCTTTTATGACCAGCAGTAAAGTCTACAAAGTAAGATCTTCCAATCAGCCACCCTCTTGACCCAGACGGAATAAAATTACAAATAAATGAATGAAAAGTTTCGGGGTAAGTGGCACGTAACCGGAAACATTAATATTCCACTCGCAGGCTAGAAATGAAAGAAGGTCCGTCACAGCTTTTTGGCGGTGTCGCTACATAAATCGGGGATCACTTGGTACTGTAAGAAACGCCAAGTTGTGTTTTGTCTTTAGAATATAGTAAAATTCCCAGAACAATTCTGTGAATAAGATAAATTGGTATCGGCATGGAAAAAAAAATTCTTAGTATAAAGGAATTTAATATTAGCCGGAAAGAGGCTTACGCAAGAGCGTCTCTCTCTTTTTAAATTTTGGATTTAACGTTGTTGCAGTTTTTTGTGTATATGTATGTACCAGTGAGTTAGCCCAAATGATTTGACTCACTTTATAGTCTACCAATAGAAGGTTAACCAATCAGAAGACGTAGAACATTCAATCCGTGCCCCCCTTCTTGGAGGGGTGTACGCGCATCATTATCATCTCTCAGTTGCGTCTCTGTCCTTGGACAGAGTGCGCTCAGGGGCTTCTCTGTCTAAGGACGGAGGGGCAACTGAGAAAATAATGCTGAAGAGGTACCCAGCCCTGGGGAACAGCTGCCCCAGGCCGCGCCCTTCCATTGCACAAGAGGGAGGGATCGGTGCTCTCACCGAGGCCAGCGCAACCGACGGTTGCGGGGGCTGTGGGGAATTTTTGTACCTACCCGGGTGTACGCGCTCGGGTCCCCAAATTAAACCGACCTTGTGTCGCATCTCGTTCTAGTGGGGGAACGAGTAAATACCAGAACATTCAATCCGTCGTGTATAAAGGCGGCCATTTTTTTTACTCTGCCCGAATGTCCAGTACCAGCTTGTCATGCGAAGAGGAACATAAGGACGAACTACGCTCTGCTACTTTTACCAAAATATCCCCTGCTAACCTGAACAACGCTTTCCTACTGTCTTCAAAAATATTCCCTGCTAACCTCTGGATTCTATACTCGAAGACGACCGTCATCATGAACAAGAAATGTAACTATGCAAAGAAAAACATGTCGCTTCAAACAGTTGAGAGTCTTGAGACAGATTTTCTCCTCATGCATTCTCACGTTCAGGTTCAGCCTGGGGGTTACTCTCTACATCTCATCACACAACTATAAATGCTGGGACTGTCACATAATCGACATTAGACTGTCGATTTTCATGCGATCTTAGATGACCATCCAATTCCGGCAGGAGAATGATCGTGATTCCCTGTAGATTTTATGCCCAAGCTCAGACGAAATGTTTTCGGGAATCGAGTCTACTAAACCATCAAAAAACTAATTTTCTTTAACAAGACCTGATATCTGCCTTTTGCCCAGTCTTTGAAATTAATTACAAAAAATTTTAAGATAAAAAGGAAGTTTGGTCTTTTTTTCTGTCTGGGCGCTAAAAAAAAAGTGAGCTCTTCGTAAAACAGGTGCTTATAAATCAATCATTTTCTATCCTCCCGAGATGTCATGCCTAGCGCAATTGATTGTGAATTAGTAGTTACTCTATGCTGTACATATATATATATATATATATATATATATATATATATATATATATATATATATATAGACTATACGTTCCTTACGTCTGTTGGAAGGTTTGCGAGTTTCCCTTTTGCTATTTTATATACTCTTGTGGAACTATTTATTGATATCCCCCCCCACCTCATTCAATTTTAATTTATATAATTAAAATTGTTTTTAGCCGAGTTCCACCCTTCCCTCCTCAGTCACTTTATTGTCTTCGTATTCATTTATATTAAATATTGCCAACGAATATCTTTGACAAAGCGTTGGCCGAAAGGTGCCTTTCATATGACGTCCACTTTCTTCAAAGATATATTGTAGCAGACCCGGTAGCATGCAGTGCTGGCCTATGAAAAGGTGGCCTTGTGACAGACACTACTCACGACTACCGAATCCACTAACAAAGTAAAAATAATAAATGTGTGATCTTTAGCGAGGAAAAAGGGTCATTCGACACATGCATAAAAATAGTAAAATATAGATAGCCAGGAGGAAACGACGAAAACGAGTCTGGTGGAAGACAAATATAAAACTTTATTTGAATAACAAATAATCTTGTCTCAACAGTGGAGACTACCAGAAAAAGTAAGGACTGTTCTTAGCCAGTAGGCAGATTGTATAATGTAGTGACTAGTAGAATGTTAATGTTCCGCGCCAAAACAAAAATCAAAATGGCTAAGGCGGGAAAAGTTTCTTCAGAAGGAAGGTTCTGGAATATAGTCTTCTTGCACAAAAGGTGTATGCGTACACAACAAGGAAAAATACTCACTGCGTGGTTTAATAATGTGTGTGTAATGTTATCTTTTTTTTAAACTTGTCCGTAAAGGTTAGAAATCAAAAGAGGTGTATCAAAAGTTCATCAATCTTCAGTGAAGAAAAAGCTCTACGATCCCTGATAGTGAACGGAGGAAAGTTCCAACAAGTTGTTCGCTGAAGGACAAGGAATTAGTCTTAAAAAGTGTGATGCCGACAGTGTCGTAGACTCTACGTTCTCTAGTAGAAAAAACGGAGGAAGGTTCAAACATGTTGTTCGAAACAAGTTACAATCACAGGAAAAATATTCGGCATAATGAACCAAGGAGTCACTAGGAAATTTTTGGTTAGTTAAGATATTCCGGCCCGCGTATGGGTAAGGGGGGCACGAAATAAATGAGTCAACCTTCTTCTGGAAACAGGCCGCCACTGACTTGAAAAATAAAGTTTGTCAGTGACGTCATAGAAATGAGCGGGAAAACTTCAAATTCTGTTCTAGCTGGAATCAAGAGCAGCGAGCAACCTTGTCGGCAACAAACAGGCTGGTTTACTGCTATATCTAGCCGAAAGTGAAAGGGAGGGGTGCAATCCGAGTATGCACGTAAAAATAGTTGGAATCCCTGCGCGATTCCACAATATATCAGTTCCTCGGGTACAAATCTCTGTTTATATATATATATATATATATATATGTGCGTGTGTGTGTGTGTGTGTGTGTGTGTGTTTGTGTGTGTGTGTGGGTGTGTGTGTGTTGTATATATATATATATATATATATATATATATATCCTAATGTACACCCAGTTAGATCAGGGCTACAGGAATGTAGGACGCCCATGACTAAGATACAAAGACAAGCTGAAAAGCATCTTGTCAGCAGTCAATATACCACATAACACCCATTGGAGCGGGTAGAAGGGAGATCAACGTGTTTTAGCGGACTCATCAATTTTCAATCTGCTTGTCTGAATCATCTTCAAGAAGCTAGAGCAATATCTAAAAGGTCAGCCAATCTAACAGTGATCTCATCGTACAATTCTACTACATGCTCCATATGTGGCCTCCTTTGTAAATCACTAGCGGGTCTTAAATGCCACTTAAGATTATCGCATAATAACTGAATCAATAAGATGGCAGATTCTCATACGTCGAAACCGACGGGAGAGTCCATTATATATATATATATATATATATATATATATATATATATAAATACATGTGGACATAATTATTCGGCCCCACATCCATAATTACAAATAAAGCTGTAATACCTCAAATTTTCATGGAATCTTCATATGTATTTTTTCACTAATGATGAAGGGGAGGATTTGAAAGAATGTACAGTGATGGCCACAAGAAAACGTATTTTTTAATGTCAGACTATAATACAAAAAAAACACCGAAAAACATTTAACATAGGACAAACTTATTGGGCCTCTTGACTCAATAATCAATCGTTTAATGTTTATTCTTGATAATTTCGTTTAATCATTCTAGCAACTTCCTTTCAAGATCACTAAGCACACTGATAGATATTTTGATTCATTCTTCTTTGGCAATAGCTTTTAGTTCCTCCTAGTTCAAAGGACATCTTTCCCTTACTTTTTTCTTCAAATGTGTCCATAACTTTTTAAATAGGGTTTAGATAAGGACTTTGTGCGGGTCACAGCAATACCTTAATTTTGATGTCATCTAAGTATTTTTTTTTTTAATAATTCTGTATTCTTCTGGTTTTTGACCTGCTGGAATATCTAATGCCGTTCGAAAGACATCTTTCGTCCAGTTTGTTTTATATTATTTCTAAGAATAACCAAATACTTCTATTTGTCGATGATACCCTGTACTCTCACCAGTTTCTGTGGACTAGAAGCTGCAAAACATCCCCAGAG
>CAHIKZ030001267.1:515000-520000 GCA_903632075.3 Acanthosepion pharaonis | reverse complement strand
TATGTGTGTTCATTTATATATGGGATCGGATTTCCTACATTTTTCAACCGATTTCAACAAAACTTCACTTTTTTTGGCAGGTAGTGTTTCTTATTGTCTTGGACTCTTTTTTCTTTATTTTTACATTCAGAATGCTTTAAAAATTCCATTTACAAGACAATTGTTTATAATAAAATTCTATTCAATCGGTAGACTCATAACGATTGAAAACAATGTTTTTGTTTGAGTTTGACCAATTCTTAAAAAAACTTAAAAAAAAAAACTAATTAAGACATGCGTGTCCATCAACCTTAAACAATAATCTTTGTCAATTTTATTTTCAGTCTTTATGATCGTCGATACTTGATCTATCTCTTACTGTTACATCCCGGCAACGCCGGGGCTCTACTGCTAGAATATATATATATATATATATATATATATATATATATATATATATATATATATATATATATATAAGATATATATAAGATATATATTTTGATATTTTCGTTTCGTTACATAAAAATATTTTTTAGAAAAGCAAAAAAAAACTAAATTGGTTATTGTTGAGATTTCAAATTGACTTATTGTAAGTTAAATTTAATTAAAAGTTTGAATTGCCCAGCAAAGCGCAACAGAAATTTCAAATCTTGAACACAATTCTATAAACGATTTGAAGGCGAATTTCATTGCTCGATACATCGGATCTTTTTTTTTTTTTTAAATAAATATCGATTATTTATAATTCGTAATATCCTGATATTGTCACGACGATATCTTGGGACGTCTGCGCCTTTCATACGGAAAATGGTTATAAATAAAATTTCAAAAAAAAAGAAAAAAAACGATAAAGTAGCAATTTATAACTTCAGAAGGAATCGTTTTAATTCGTTTCTTTTGGTCAAAGACGTGTCTTCATCCTTCTTATTAATGGCAGATGATATTGTAACGAACATGTGTTTTCCTATCTCGACGATTTCCTATACAGCCGTCACAGGAGACTTTGAACAATTGTCCCCAAATATTTGAACTAAATCTTTGAAATGATATGCTAATGCGTTCACAAGTCTGCTATTTTTTGAATAAATGAAAATAATAATAATAATAATAATAATAATAATAATAATAATAAGAAGAAGAAGAAGAAGAAGAAGAAGAAGAAGAAGAAGAAGAAGAAAGAACAACTGCAAAAACAACAACAAAAACATGAACAAGAATTGCTTTGAAGCATATTTTCCATAATGTTCGTTTTTACTGAGATTCACATAATGACAGATGAATTTTTTTTTCCTTTTTTTTATTTTTTAGCTACATATGTTCATTATTTTTTGTATTTTTTTTCTGTTTTTGCTTCTTTTCTTTTTTTGCAAAAAAAAAATTGCTAACTTAAATTTAATTTCTCGAAATCTACCAAAATCAATTGGAAGATGACATCTTACAGAACTTTATTCAAAGTCGTTCTCCAGGAAGTTGAGAATCGACATTTAAATATTTGACTTTCTCGTCTTTTTATTATTATTATTATTATTATTATTATTATTATCATTATTATTATTATTATTATTATTTCGTTTGTTATTACCTTTTTCCTTTTTTTATTTTTTCTTTCTCTCTATCTATAAACAAATTGAATTTTTAAATTAAAATTTTCCTGTTTTCGTCCACCTCCCCAAATATTCTCTCTCTCTTCTCTCTCTCTCTCTCTCTCTCTCTCTCTCTCTCTCTTTCTATCTCTCTTTATCTCTCTCTCTTTCTCGTTTTGCTTCGAGTCCGTTCGGCTTACATTTGAATTATTTTTAGAAAGTTTTAAGTTCTGCTTGCTTTCAAAACAACGGAAAACATTTTTGTGAAAAAATAAAAAGTTTTTCAACAATTTTTATTGAAAAGAAAAAAGAAAGAAAGAAAAGAAAACAAAACAAAACACATTTTTTTTTCCAAAAGTGATTTGTTCTCCGTTTGTGCAGGAATTGTCGTCTTTAATCCAGTTGGTTAGTAATTCAATCTAAATGATTATCCATCGTTTTATCACGTTGCAAATGAAATCACCTGTTTAGGATTATTCGAGAAGAAAATCTGTGACTTTAAGAATTCTGTTTATTAAGCCGGTTTGACATAACTTCCGTTTTTTTCTTTATTTATTTCTTTCTTTCTCTATTTCTTTTCAATAACAATCTTAAAATAATCTTTAAATAATGCTGTTGACATCATCAAATATCAAAACAGAGAAAAACATTTTTATGTTTCATATTTCATTACTGAAACGATGAATTGACAATATATTTAATTTATTCGAAATATTGTTTCTATCTTGTTTATTACTACGCATTGTTATTTCATGTCTGATGATCGCATAAAGCGTGAAACACCCAGTCACCATGGACTGTTGATTTCTGTGCCAATACTAAATATTGCTTCAATAGCCCCACCCCACAAATTATGATGAGGAATCGCAGAGCGTAGTTCGAATTCAGATTTGGTTCGTTATGTCATGATTCTCCTGTTAATATCCCTTCCCTTTGTTTGGTTCCCTGAACTACAATCTTCAAAAAATTAGATTCAACTTTAATGGCTATCTTCCGTCTTCTTGAATCCAGTTTATCTTATGTCTTTTTTCAAAGATCAATATTTTCAGTGTTCTCTTTCACTTTGAATCCCTGTAAAGCCTGCTTAATAGTGGCGTGGCCGCCTTGTTTGTGGTTAAAGTATTGAAAAAAACAAAAATACAAACAGCAATTTCAGTACTTTACCCTGGTTTTTTGAAAAAAAAAATGATGCACTATAAAACAATTCGCGTTATAAGAAAATATGAAGACAAAGTAAGAAAGAAAAGACATTTTTTTACATTATTTACATTATTCGAACTATTGTCCTCATCTTTGTCGCCATATTTGAACGTTTCGGCCCTTCAGTATCTGTCTATATTTCTGAGATGAGGTATTATGTACACTATTTACATTATTCGGACTATTGTCCTCATCTTTGTCACCATATTTATTACGTTTCGGCCTTTCAGTGTCTTTCTATATTTCTGAGATGAGGTATTATGTACATTATTCACATTATTCGGTCTATTGTCCTCATCTTTGTCACCATATTTATTACAACGTTTCGGCCCTTCAGTATCTGTCTATATTTCTGAGATGAAGTATTATGTACACTATTTATATTATTCGGTCTATTGTCCTCATCTTTGTCACCATATTTATTACAACGTTTCGGCCCTTCAGTATCTGTCTATATTTCTGAGATGAGGTATTATGTACACTATTTACATTATTCGAACTATTGTCTTCATCTTTGTCGCCATGTTTATCACAACGTTTTCGGCCGTTGTACGCTCCGGCCTTCTTCAGGTAGTTGGAATATCGAACTGGACACTTTATTTCGCTCTCTGGTGTACTAGCTCCATGTGCCATGTTTAATAACTGACATCCATTAAACATGGCATGTGGAACTAGAACCGTCTAACCCAGTTAGCGAAATAAAGGTTTCAGTTCGATATTCCAACTACCTGAAGAAGTTCGGAGCGTACAACGGCCGAATCGTTGTAATAAATGTGGCGAAAAAGATGAGGAGAATAATCTGAGTAATGTAAATAGTGTAACCCAAATGCATTTAAAAATATTGTTACCAAACTGGTAATAAATTTTGTTCTGTGTTGGCTGTTTGCTTTTGATATAAATGTTACTCGGGAGTTTGAAGTTTTTGTTTATTATTTTCATAGTGACCAAAACAATATAGTAGTTTGATTAAATCAGGTAATAAGGACAATGGATAGTGAATTGTACAAACACTGTTAGAAACGAGAGAAAGTCGCGTACATCCATGATTAAGAGTTTTTTTTTTTTGTTTTTTTTAAGATAATGCTAAAATATTTGGAAAAGCTACATCTGACTGACTGATTCTGTTTAAGTAGTGCAGAGTTCAAAAATAAAATAACAATAAATATCTGTTAATCAAAGAATATCGAAAATAATCGGCTTCACACGAATTTATGCTGATTCTCTAACGCTTTTACATCAGACGACATCATGGCGTCGTTCAAATTTAATAATATTACGACTATTTTTCCAATGCGGTCAGTCCGTATAGACGAATTTTGAAATAAAGAGGATCCTCGGCTTACGACAGAGTTCCGTTCCTACGATGCGTCGAAAATCAATTATCTGTGTAAGTGGGAACGTACCCGCCTTTTTCCGTGAATAAGCACTTACGTCACTCATCTATGCTAATACAAAAGCCATAATCTAAGACATAACATGCCTATGACCTAGCCTTACATAATTACGACTAAAAACATGGAGGATATAATTATGATATATATATATATATATATATATATATATATAATTAAATGAAAATAATACATATAATTCAATGAAATTGTTTTTAGCTGCCTGAATATTTATTGCTAGTGATGTCAGTGACTCTCGGTAGAGAAGATGAAGCAGTGTAGGATTTTCTCTTTAATGTCTGATTTGTAAGCAGCAACAAAATCTTGGGAAGAAAGGAAAACAAACACACATTTGTTTTTCTTTGTTATCAGGAATTCAGCAACTTATATTTTAACAAGAAAATGTCCTTAACACTTATAGAGAATATAATATCTATATAGATATCGACATACATATTTATATGCATATCTACATACATATCTACATACATATCTATATACATGTCTACATACATATCTATATACATATGTACATACATATCTAAATACATATCAATAACATATCTACATACATATCTACAAACATATGTATATATATATATATATATATATCTATACATATCTATATACATATCTACATACATATCTATATACATATCTATATACATATCTATATACATATCCATATACATATCTATATACATATGTACACACATCTATATACATATTTACATACATATCTACATACAAACCTATAAACATATCTATATACATATCTACATACATATCTACATACATATCAATATATATATATATATATATATATATATATATATATATATAT